>ML337061.1:0-29182 GCA_005239505.1 Nicotiana paniculata | reverse complement strand
GTGGGGGTGAGGGTGGGGTTTGGGGGGGTGGAGGTGAAAGGTAGGTGGTGCAGAAAAATGAAAAACAGGAATTTGAAATTACAAAATAAAAAAAAAGTAATATTTTTTTGTGGGGGGAGGGGGGATTGTAGACTGGGTGGTGACGGAAAAAAACTGAAATTTGAAATAAATAAAATAAAATAAAAAACCTTTTTGGATAGAGGGGTGGGGTAGGTAGGCATGAGGTGAGGTTAGGTGGGTGGGTGTGGGAGTATGGGGTGGGTTGGTAAGGGTGGGGAAGGCTTAGAAGAAGTTTTGGAAAATATTTTTCCTTCTCTTGATAAGGAAAACATTTTCCTTCAATTGGAGGAAAATGAATTCATAAGGAAAATGTTTTCCAAAATATTTAAACCAACCAAACATGGGAAAACTGGAAAACATTTTCCGAAAAATATTTCCCTTCATACCAAACGCACTCTAAGACTCTTTTTTAGCTATCATTTGTCCACAGATTCTGTAACGACCTGACCGGTCGTATTGAGCTCTAGCGCGTCGTTTGGCGTTTTAAGGCCATGAGTAGCTTCATTTAAGGTATTATGACTCGTAGGCGTGGTCGAAATTTAATTTCGGGAAGTTCGGAGTCGAATTGGAAAGAAAATTCTCATTTCGAAAGCCTTAAGTTGGAAGAATTGACTGAGATGGGATTTTTGAGTAAACGACCTCAGAATCAGGATTTGAAGGTTCCAGCAGGTTAGTATGATGATTTCGGACTTGGGCGTATGTTCAGAGCGGGTGTTGGATGACCCGAGAGCGTTTCGGCGCATATTGTAAAGTTAGTACTTTAGAAGAAATTTCATAAGTTTGGGTTGAAGTGCAATTCAGTGTTATTGATGTCCGTTTGGGATTCCGAGTCTGGGAATAGCTCTGTATGGTGATTCTGGTGTTAGGAGCGCGATCAAAAGTGAATTCGGAGATCTGTAGGTCATTTTGGAGTTACTTGGCTAAGGTTAGAAATTTGAAGGTTTTTAAGAAGTCCAACCGGAAGTAAAAATTTTGATATCGGGGTCGGATTCCGATTCTAAAAGTTGAAGCAGGTTCGTAATGTTGAATGTGACTTGTGTGCAAAATTTGGGATCAATCGGACGTGATTTGATAGGTTTAGGCATCAAATGTAGAAGTTGAAAATTTCAAAGTTCATAAAGATTGAATTGAGTTGCGATCCACTGTTTCGATGTTATTTGATGTTATTTGAGGCCTCGAGCAGGTCCACATTATGTTGTGGAACAAGCTGGTGTGATTGGACGGGGTCCCGGGGGGCCTCGGGTGGATTCCGGGTGGTTAACGGATCGAATTTGGAGTTGAGGAAGGGCTAAAGCATATGGTGTCTGGTGCGACCGCACCTGCGCAATAAAGGTCGCAGGTGCGGAGCCGCAGGTGCAGTTTTGGCGTCGCAGATGCGGAATTTGGCTGGCTTGGCTGGGGGCGCAGGTGCGAGGTTATTTCCGCACATGCGAAGGGCAGATGCGGAAGATGGAGCGTAGGTGCGGAGCCGACTGGGAAGGAGGAAGTCGCAGGTGCGGGTGCTTGGGCGCACCTGCGGGCGCGCAGGTGCGAGGTTGGAGGCCGCAGGTGCGGAGGTCGGGTCTGGGCAGTGTGTATTTTAAAACCGAGGTCTTGACTTATTTGCACTTCATTTCTTCGATGAAAGGCGATTTTGGAGCGATTTTGGAGTGGTATTTTCAGCATCTTCCATAAGGTAAGTGATTTCTTCCCATCTTGAGTTAAATACTTGGATTATGCATGGATTAGAGAAGAAAATTCATAGAAATTTGGGGTTTTGGTGGGAAGACCTAGAATTTGTATTTTTGGATTATGACCGCGAATTTGGGCATGAAATTGAGAGAATTATATATTTGAGTTCGTAAAGTTATGGGTAATCTTTATCTTCGAAAAATTTCAGAATCCAGGCACGTGGGTCCAAGGGTGATTTTATCGACTTTCCAGACGGAGTTGGAAATTTATATAAATTGAATTGTTATAAGTATTAGAGTGTATTTTCATTGGTTTGCCCGTTATTTGGATAGTTTTGGGGCGTCGTGCATCAATGTGAGTCGTCGGAAGGGCTTGGAGGCCGGTTATGAATCTTCGGAGCGAGGTAAGTCTCCTTTCTAACCTTGTAAGAGGGAATTGTCCCCATAGGTGAAATAATTAAATATGTGCTACTATTTGTGGGGGCTACATACACACGAGGTGCCGGGAGTCCGTGCGTAGCTACTATTATGCTTATGTCCGGGTAGTCTAGGACCCAAAAGCATGATTTATTTGCCGTACTTGTAACCTTATTGGTGAAATTAAAGTGTTTAAACCTTATCGAACTTGGTAAATGAATTTCTGGAAAAGATTTAAATACTATTTTCGTGACCATTAAAAGAGAAATTGTCATTTTCTTGGGTACTTGTTTTCTCGATGTAGTCGGGGTGGACTGTTTGAATGTGTATGATTATGTGTGACCGCTTCACAATTTATACTCCGCGAGCGGGGTAATTTCTTCCACTACTCTCATGAGAGCGGGTCATTTGCCACGACAAGTGAATAGATGCATCTATGGTTCGCGCAGTTCGACCCTTCGGCAGTGCACAATTTATATTTATGTTGGTTCGGGCCGTTCGATCCTCGGCAGTTCCTGCGCATGATATTTGATGGATACCATTTGTGATTTGAACTGTTTAATTGTCTTAAGATATGAGTGGTTAACTAAGATGACGAAAACTGAGATTTATAATTTATGGAAGAAGTTGTCCTTTCTTGTTGTTATATGTTATTTGATAGTAACATCCATGTTTGACATCACACTTGATTATATTAGTTTGACCTCTAGTAAGTGTCAAAGTAGACCTCTCCTCACTACCTCTTCGAGGTTAGGCGGGATACTTACTGGGTACACGTTGTTTTCGTACTCATGCTACATTTGCTCTGCATTTTGTTGCACAGGTACATGTATATCTAGTGGCCCCGCTTAGCGTCGTGGCATGGTTGATATGGGGACTTGAGTGAGCTGCACTTCTCGAGACGACCCGCAGCCAGCAGAGTCTCCTTCAGCGTATTGAGTTGTACTTTCTTTACCGTCCCGTTTGTATTCTGGACGGTTATTGTATTTCATTTGATTTTTCTTAGAAATTTCTCATGCCCTTGTGACACCGGGTTCTGGGATGTATTTGTTAATTGAGGTGTTAAAACCTTGTGATTTACTCAGTAAATTTTTATCGGTTTTCATATAATGAAATGAAAAATAACGATTTCAAGAAAAAAAAAAGGAACTTAATTAACTAATAAGTGTTGGCTTGCCTGACTGTGGTGCCCGGTGCCATCATGACCTTAATGGATTTTTGGCTTGTGACAACGTGGTATCAGAACACTAGGTTCCCTTAGGTCTCACGAGTCATGAGCAATTCTAGTAGAGTCTTGCGGATCGGTACAGAGACGTTTGTACTTATCTTCGAGAGGCTATAGGGTTGTTAGGAGTACTTCACTTCTTGATTCCTTATCGTGCGGTTTGATCCCTTTGAGGATTATGCCTACGTTTCTTCTTACTCAATCTTACGCGTCGTGAAGTGCTTGCTATGAATCGGGAATTTGATGAATTGTAATGGTGCTACGGATATGGTGTGTGATGTCTTTCCATGCGTAATGTCGTTGCTCTGCGGGGGGATATTATGTTGTTTCAGCTCAGTAGTTGTGTTTCTGATCTTTGAGGCTGTCACGACCCAAAATCCATTAAGGTCTTTATGGCGCCGGACACCACAGGCTGGCAAGCCAACACTCATTAGTTAATTAAATTCCTATTTTAGTATTTTTGAAAATCGTTACTTTTTATTTCATTATATAAAGATCAAATAAAGTTACCGAGTAAATGACGATGTTTTAAATAATTCAATCGACAAATACATCCCAAAGTCATCCTAGAACCCGGTGTCACAAGTTCATGAGCAGTTTCTAAGAAATACCAAATGAAATACAATAACCGTCCAGAATACAAATGGGACAGTGAAGAAATTACAATACATCTGAGGAAGACTCTGTTGGCTGCAGGTCGTCTCGAGGGGAGCAGCTCTCCTAAGTCTCCAGGTCAGCCACATCACTGCGTCAAGCGGGGCCACTAGATATACATGTACATGTGCAATAAAAATACACCGCAAGTGTAGTATGAGTACGAAAACAACGTGTACCCAGTAAGTATCCCGTCTAACCTCGAAGAGGTAGTGATGAGAGGTCAAATTTGACACTTGCTAGAGGTAAATTTAATAAAATCAAGGGTGACACTAAGCATGGATATCATAGGTAATTAACAAATAGTGATAGGAAATAACTTCTTCCACATTTACAAACTTTAAATCTTCGTCATTTCAGTTGACAACTTATAATTCAAGGCGAGTAAACAGTTAAAAATCTCAGAAAGTACTCAGCAAATATCATGCGCAAGAAATGCCGAGGGTCGAATGGCTCGAACCAACAATAATAAAATGTGCACTGCCGAAGGGCCGAACGGCTCGAAACATAGATGCATCTATTACCCCGCTCGCGAATCGTGCATGTGACGCGGTCAAATATAAATTATAGAGTTACCCCGCTTGCGAATTATACATGTGGCGCAGGTACTCATATAAATAATAGAGTTAACCCGCTCGCGAATTATACATGCGACGCAGGTACTCATAGATACACACATTCAAACAGTAAATCTAGACTTTATCAGGAAAACAATTACCCAAAGAAGTGATAAATTCTCTTTTAATGGTCACGAAGATAGTATTTAAATCTTTTCTAGAAATTCATTTGCCAAGTTCGATAAGGTTTAATTTTTTTTTAAAATTTATCAGTAAAGTTACAAGTATGGCAAATAAAACATGCTTTTGGGTCCTAGACTACCCGGACATAAGCATAATAGTAGCTACGCACGAACTCCCGTCACCTCGTGCGTACGTATCCCCCACAAGTAGTAGCACATATTTTATTATTTCACCTATGGGGACAATTCTCTCTTACAAGTTTAGAAAGGAGACTTACCTCGCTCCGAAGTTCCATAACCGGCATTCCACGCCCTTCCGATGACTCTAATCAATGCACAACACTCCAAAACCAGCCAATAATTATTCAAACCCATTAATATATACCCAATTACTCATAATAAGTTGATTTATAAAAATTCCTAACCCCGAACGAAAAGTTGATAGAATCGCCCTCGGGCCCACATGCCTGGATTCCAAAATTTTCCAAAGATAAACTTTACTCATAGTGTAACTACTCGGTCTGTCATTTTAAGAATTAGCACCTCGATCCCCTATTAACCGCTTCTCCCATGTCTATTTATGTTATTGGAACTTGTCGGAGCGTTGAGTGATGAAATCCGAGGTGATTTTGGACACATAGTCCATAAATGTGGAATTTAGCTTTAGAAATTTGGTCGTAGCTAGAGTTGTGTGAAGACGGATCCGGAATGGAATTATGTCGAGTCCGTTAGCTCCGTTAGGTGATTTCAGGGTTAGGAGCATGTTCAAAATGTGTTTTCGAGGGCGGTTGTGGATTTAGTCTTGAATTGGTGAAACTTAGAATTTCGGCGATGTCGGCCGATAGGTGAGATTTTGATATCGGACTCAGAATGGAATTTCGAAAGTGACAGCAGGTCCGTAATATCATTTATGACCCGTATGCAAAATTGGAGGTCATTCGGATGAGTTTAGACGTGTTTCGGCATCAGATGTGAATTCTAGAAATTTCCTAAGTTCTTAGGCTTGAATCTATGCATAATTGATATTTTGATGTTATGAGATGTGTTTTTAAGGATCGACCAAGTTTGAACAAGGTACTAGGGTTAGTTGGTAGGTTTGGTTGAGGTCCCGGGGCCTCAGGGTTGTTTCGGATGCCCAAGGGGTGACTTTGAGGAGTTGAGAAACAGTTGAACCATTCTGGTTCTGGTGTCTCGCACCTGCGATGGTATTTTCGCAGGTGCGACCCCAGGCCATTAAATGAATTTCCGTACCTGCGATGGTATTTCCGCAGGTGCGGGCACGCAGGTGCGAAAGGGGTGTCTCAGGTGCGACCCAAGGCCATTAAATGAATTTCCGTACCTGCGATGGTATTTCCGCAGGTGCGGGCACGCAGGTGCGAAAGGGGTGTCTCAGGTGCGACCCAAGGCCATTAAATGAATTTCCGTACCTGCGATGGTATTTCCGCAGGTGCGGGCACGCAGGTGCGAAAGGGGTGTCTCAGGTGCGACCCAAGGCCATTAAATGAATTTCCGTACCTGCGATGGTATTTCCGCAGGTGCGGGCACGCAGGTGCGAAAGGGGTGTCGCAGATGCGACCCCAGGCCACTTAATAAACTTCCGCACCTGCGATTGGGTTTCCGCAGGTGCGGCACCGCAGGTGCGATCCCAATGTCGCAGGTGCGAATGTCTGGGCAGTTTATACAAAAAATCTGAGGGTTTGAATTTCATAATTCCATAATCGATTGTGAGCTCGGAACTTGGCAATTTTCAGTGGGATTTGAAGAATAGTATCATAGGTAACGTTTTCTAACCTTAATCCCTTTGTATATCGATAATCTATATCATTTTCCTCAATCTAATCAATGAAATTGGATGAAAAACCATGGAAATGGGATGAAATTTTCCCAAGTAGAAATATGAGGATTTTGGGGAGATTTAGACGTTGGATTTGGTTGTTTCTTGTTCGAGTGGGTTCATGAGAGAATGGGTGTTCGGAAAATATAAATTTTACCCGATTCCGAGACGTGGGCCCGGGGGACTTTTTGGACGAATTTCTTAATTTCACGTATTAGCTTATAAATAATTAGCTATTTTGTTCCCTTGAAGTGATATTTACACCAAGCAATCGGTTTGAATAGATTTGGAGCACCCGAAGTCAGATAGTCGTGGAAAGAGCGTGGTATTGAGTTGATTAACGCAGTCAAGGTAAGTGGTTTGCCTAATTCTATGTTGGGGACTTTCCCTTAGGCATTTTATACTGATTTTGTTACGTGGACGCCGTGCACGTGAGGTGACGAGTGCGTACACGGGTCATTGTTGCTAAAATCCTATTCTTTTACTCCCATGAAATCGCTCGTTTTCATTCATATATTACTGTTTCCTATCTTAATTGAGTAGATAGCCTAAGAGTAAGCATGCCTACCTGTTCCGACTTGATTTCCTCTTAATTGCTACTAGTCACATCATGCTTAGGTAGTTTTACTCTATTCTTGCATGTTGTTTTCCTGGACTGTTTAATTAAGCCATAATTGACTTACTTCTGTTTTGCATATTTAAATTGGGACTATGGACAGAGATCCGGGAGCTTTCCCCATGTACTGCATAGCATATTTAAATTGGGACTACGGACTAAGATCCGGAGCTTTCCTCGTGTACTGCATTGCACATTTATTGTTGAGATATATGTTGTGCTGAGCCAAGTGCTCTCTTTCTGTTATTAAATCTTACCATTTTCGTTAAATCCTGCTTATCATTGCTTAGCTATGTTTTACTGTTTTAAACTATATATATTGACTTGCTTTACAAACTCAGTAGGGCCTCAACCTGACCTCGTCACTACTTGACTGGGGTTAGGCTTGGCACTTACGGAGTACCGAATGTGGAGTACCCACGCCCTTTCCTGCGCACGTTTCCCCATGTGCAGATCCAGGTACCAACACCCCGTATTGTGGCTAGGAGTCGTTCTAGCAGCAGCCAGGAGACCGCGAGGTAATTCTGCCGCGTCCGCAGAATCCCACGAGTCCCCTTCTACTCTAGTATAAACATAGAAGACTTGTGTATTTTTCCACTGTTTCATTGTATAGAGCTACATTTAGTACATAGCTTGTGACTATGGTGACATTCCGGGTTTTGGGAAGTAAAAATGTATATGTTGAGCAGCTACACTATATCTACTTGAGTTCTTTTCTGTCTTTATTTTATTGATTCTGTCATTTTCCGCAAATTTTAGGCTTACCTAGCCATAGAGACTAGGTGCTGTCACGATACCTTTCGGAGGGTAAATGGGTCGTGACACATAGCTTCACTAACTCAAATATATAATTCACCCTCAATTTCATGCCTAAATTCGTGGCCAAAATCCAAAAATAAAAATTTTCTAGATTTTCTACCAAAACCCAGAGTTTTCAAAAATTTCCATGTTAAAAATCTATACATAATCAATGTATTTAACTCAAGGCGGGTGGGGATAGCTTACCTTTCTATATATGATGAAACCCCCCTCTTCAAACCCTCCAATAATCGCCCAAGCCAAGAGAAAAATGAAAGAAAGTGGCCAAATACTACTTTTAAAATAACACACTGCCCAGACCCGACCTCCGCACCTGCAGTTAAACCGCCGCACCTGCGGACTCGCAGGTGCGGCCCAAACCTCGCACCTGTTCACTCCCCTTGCCCGGCACAGATCCGCACCTGCGCCTCCTTTCCCGCATCTACGCCTTCGCAGGTGCGGACAAAACCTCGTACCTGCGCCCCCAGCCAAACCAGTCTTTTTTCTGCTTCTGCGACACCAAGGCCGCTTCTGCGGCTCCGCACCTGCGGCCAAAACCTTGCAAGTGCGGTTATACCAGACACCAGCAGCCTTAGCCTTTCTCAAACTTTCAAATTCGATCTGATAACCACCCGGAATCCACCCAGAGCCCCTGGGACCCTGTCCAATCACGCCAACTTGTTCCAAAACATAATGCGGACCTGCCCGAGGCCTCAAATCACATCAAATATCATCGAAACAATGGATCGCAACTCAATTCAATTTTTATGAACTTTGAAATTTCCAACTTCTACATTCAATGCCGAAACCTATCAAATCACGTCTGATTGACCCCAATTTTTGCACACAGGTCACATTCAACATTACGGACCTGCTCCAACTTTCAGAATCAGAATCTGACCCCGATATCAAAATTTTCACTTCCGGTTCAATTCCTTAAAACCTTCAAATTTTCTATCCTTAGCCAAATGACTCCAAAATGGGCTACGGACCTCTGAATTCACCTCCGATCGCGCTCCTAATACCAGAATCACCATACAGAGCTATTCTGAGACTCGGAATCCCAAACGGACATCAATAACGCTAAAATGCTCTTCGACTCAGACTTATGAAACTTCTTCTAAAATGCTAACTTCTACAACATGCGCCAAAATGCTCCTGGGTCATCCAAGACTCGATCTGAACATACGCCCAAGTCCGAAATTATCATACGACCTGCTGGAACCTTCTAATCCTGATTCTAAGGTCGTTTATTAAAAAATCCAATCTTAGTCAATTCTTCCAACTTATGGCTTTTGAAATGAGAACTTTCTTTCCAATTCGACTCCGAACTTCTCGAAATTCAATTCCGGCCATGCCTATAAGTAATAATACCTGAAATGAAGCTGCTCATGGCCTTAAATTGCCGAACAACGCGCTAGAGCTCAAAACGACCGATCGGGTCGTTACAGAGGCTATGCTCAGGTTGTTATGATGCTTATGATTGGTTATCGTATGATATTGATATGATGATCGGATGCTTGACCATATGTCAGAGAAATGAATGACTTGATAGGAGTTCTACTCGGAGCGTGATTCTAAGATTTTAGTATTTTATTTCCGGCGGAGGAAAGGCAATTGGACTATAAATGTTCAAGTTTGGGTTGATAGAGTAAAAAGACTTGATGTTTCCAAGTGAGGTGGAATATTCATCTGTGATGTGGCATCGTTGTCTTTGATCGAATAGGATGTGTTAAGTTCGCCGATGTTATGGTTTCTTTGGTTGCATTAGGTCAGGGTAATGTGAAGTAATAATGAAGAAGCGGCTGTCAGAGATCGTGGTGTGCGGCGGTTCAGGATTGAATAAGTATTTCTAATGTAGGCGGCCGAGGAATATGATCTTCAGAGAGTTTTGAAGTTGTGGTGATATGTTGGTTTAAGTGCTACAGAGTATGATATTTATTGGAGGCAACAACTGAGCAGCATACGATGATGAAAGACATGTGGGAAGTGTCGGGCAATGGTTAAATTTCTAGAAGGCCAGCTGTAAGAAGCGGAAGTCGAGCAGTCACTTAAAGGAGTGAATTTGACCAAAGTGAGAGAGTGGCAGCATGGCATATGAGTTCTGGGGTAAGATAGCTGCACATATTGAGGAGAAGTTTGGAGCGATTTGAGAATTTTAGTGGACGGTGATTGGGTCCACGGGCCTGAATTGAAATATTGGCTATTTCGGCGGAAGACTGGATTCAACATTGAGGAGTTGTTTAATATGAAAAAGGATGCAGCATAGCTATGAATTAGAAGATATTGTCGTGCATTTAGTAGATGTCCATGAGGAGCGGACGGACTGGTAAAGTTGGTAAATGAGAATGGCTGTAGGAAGGGGTATTGATGTCGTAGAGATTGTGCAGTACAACGTCGTTGGAAGGTGTCAGTTGGTAATTTTTGCAGGTGGGTTATCTTCTATGAGCAGTTCAGTGGTTGTGTGGTTGGCGGAGTTTTTGCGAGGGATTTTACTGACTATAAAGCAAGAGGTCGGATATGAGAATGTGATTAATGACTCAGAGTGCTTGTGAAATTCTAACGGAAGGATTTCAAGGAATTTGGCGAGTTGGTTATGTAGGATCATGTCAACAATGAGGAAGATTCTTGATGAGTTCCAGATTTGTGTAATAGCGGCTTCAGGCTAAGTGGGAGAGTTCCACCGCCTACGATTAGGTTGCATGGTTATCCACTGGCGAAAAATTCTGGTTATCGGCATATTTGTGGGTTATTACAGCTAAGGGAAGAAGACATGAGTAGTAATTGAGCATAGGATTTGATAAATGTGTGCAAAGATAGGCTTTATTGAATTAGGTTTATGCACTGGAAGGATTCAGGATTTACGCTTAGTACAGAGGTAATTTGCAAGGGAAGTGATTCAGTCGAGTGCTTATTCAAGATGGGTGTTCAGGTGCCAGCGAAGTCATGGAGTTGATTATATTCGGGACCAAGTCAGAGTGGGTGACTCTCAACAACGGTCATAGTAAATTCGAAGGTCAGAATGTGGTGGCTAAGGATTTCAAGCCCACAATATGGTTAAGAATCGAGCTTTTGCAGCGGAATTTTGAGAAAGAGAATATGGTTGGAGTGTTCTATATTATCTTCGGCGTGCAGAGTAGCATTTGGAGGAAAAAGGAGAAAATGACTTGGGGTTCATAGAAGGGTTATCAGAATGGGTATACCGATCGAAGATGTGAATATGCGTGCAAGGGAGCATGAAACAGTTCATGGGCTTGGAGACAAAGTAGTCTCGTGGAATGGAATCACTCGAAGTGAGTGCGAATTGAGTCGCTATGTATTGATTTGGAGTTATCATCATTCCTAAGGTGAGTGCGAATTGGATTAAGGTATAAGATAGGTCGTGTTATATGAGCTTATGGAAGGTTTGATTGAATCTCACGGCGGTATTGTGGCGGTGTTAGCGTATGGGCATTGTGTGTTATTGTTCATCTTGATATATGGATTGAACAAAGTGAGGGGAGTCTGCTGTCGATAACTTGATCGCGAGGCTAAGTGTCGTATCCGTTTCAGTTTGAGGTAATCGGGTGAATCAGTTATGTCCTGCAAAGGTGGAGTTTGAGAATGACGTGAGTAATGGAAATTTGGAAAAGTTAGATGGTCAGCCATGGGGGAAATGGCCTGTCATGGGTAGGCGGATCCCAGAAGGATTATGGTGGCATAAACTATTACCTGAGAATTTGCATGTTTTGTGATTATGAGAATTCACTCGTGTGTCGTTATGGTTATTTGAAATTAAGTTAAGTAAAAGGTTTCTACGTGATAAAGTGTTCGCCCTAATAGTGGTTCATGAGTTATGATGGAATTCTTGTGCTATTTCATATTGGCATGTTAGGTGCAGTGAGCAGTATGGAATTTGAGGTAAGGATCAAGGTTGCGGTTCAGTGTTGACAAGGATGTCACGAGCTCGGATGAGCAAGGAAAGGGATTTGGATGTTTAGAGTAAGCTGGTATTGTCTTCAGCATCACCTGAGATCAGTGGTTGTGTAAGAGGCTTTGCGTTCTCGTTGTAGATTTCTTGGAAAGCTTTCCAGCAATTGTGTGGCCGGTGGTATGGAGGTGCAGACTTGTTATCTAGTGCATGAGGTCGTGGAAGTGTATTCCACGCGAAGATCGTATGAGTGTGACATGTAGTCACTTAATTGATTGAAGATTCAGACCAAGTATAAAGAAGTATAATATTGTTTATTCGAGAGTTTATGCCTGGAGGGTGCTTGGTTCATTTGGTTGCAGATGTAGGGGTTTTGCTCCGGCTATGATGGTTGTTCTTGCGTTTTATGAGAAAAAGTGGGTTATTATGGACCCAGGTAAGGCTATTAGCCCAGCTCAGTGCGAGCAGAATCGGCTTGAAGGTTGTGAATGAATTTAAATATGATTATGGGCTCCATGTGAGTCAGAGGTGTTTATTTCTGTATGGCGCTTCTCTCGGAGGGATATTAGAACATCAAATGTTGTTCCATCATCGTTCATTTCAGGTAATATTATGATTGTGCCGTGTGAGTTATGCAACGACTTGACAATTTCTTATGTGTTGAGATTCCGCGTAGTGATGATGTTATGTGAGCACGAANGCACAACTGAGGTGCGATATATATATATATATATATATATATATATATATATATATCGCACCTCAGTTGTGCTTGAGTTTTGTAGCGTATGGCTCTATCAGTCTCCCCAGGATGGTATTATGCACTTAGAATGCTTTTGACCGATATTCAGTATTTTGTGGTAATGAGATATTTAGCTCGGTGTATATCTCCTTACGAGAATTTTATGTGTGGATCGGGTGGCACAGTCACGCCGCCACGGTTATGTTATTTGGATCGGGTGGCACACCGCCACGGGCATGTTATTTGGATCGGGTTGTGCGCCGCAACAATGTGATGTTGAGTACGGTTCCCTATATCTATTTTCTTGTATTTTGCTTTCTATTTTCTGAGGAAAGTTCATATTAGTTGCATGAGTCGAGTAGTTCCTTCCTGAGTCATTTTATGTATCATGTTCGAGTTGTGGCCTATTGGCGGATTGTGGCATCATGTAAGGCTGTTGGTCATGTCTGGGGTGACCTGTTGTCTGAGCAGTTCATACTGGGTGAGACGAGATTATTGGATCAGGGATCAGTGCGATAAGATTATGTGAAGTATATTAAAGGAAAAATACCATTATTTGGTTTGTGAGGAGGTAATGATTCTAGTCAAGATGAGAGATTCAATGATTTGTTGACTCTGCAGTTTGTTATAAATTTCTACACATCTCCTCCGTTGCGGTGGTATTGTAAGCGTTATATTAGGACCTATATATAAGTCATGAGGTGCACGAAGTGTTAAACGGTGATTTCAGATACCTCCAGAGCAGTTCTTAGCACGTTCAAGGACGAACGTATGTATAAGTGAGAGAGAATGTAATGACCCGACAGGTCGTTTTGAGCTCTAGCGCGTCGTTTGGCGGTTTAAGGCCATGAGCAGCTTCATTTTAGGTATTATGACTCGTAGGTGTGGTCGGAAGTTAATTTCGGGAAGTTCGGAGTTGAATTGGAAAGAAAATTCTCATTTCGAAAGCCTTAAGTTGGAAGAATTGGCTGAGACTGGATTTTTGAGTAAACGACCTCAGAATCAGGATTTGAAGGTTCCAGCAGGTTCGTATGATGATTTTGGACTTGGGCGTATGTTCGGAGCGGGTGTTGGATGACCCGGGAGCGTTTCAGCGCATATTGTGGAATTAGTATTTTAGAAGAAATTTCATAAGTCTGGGTTGAAGTGCAATTCAGTGTTATTGATGTCCGTTTGAGATTTCGAGTCTGGGAATAGCTCCGTATGGTGATTCTGGTGTTAGGAGTGCGATGGGAAGTGAATTCGGAGTTCTGTAGGTCATTTTGGAGTCATTTGGCTAAAGTTAGAAATTTGAAGGTTTTTAAGAAGTCCGACCGGAAGTGGAAATTTTGATATCGGGGTCGGATTCTGATTCCGAAAGTTGGAGCAGGTCCGTAATGTTGAATGTGACTTGTGTGCAAAATTTGGGGTCAATCGGACGTGATATGATAGATTTCGGCATCGAATGTAGAAGTTGGAAATTTCAAAGTTTATAAAGATTGAATTGAGTTGCGATCCATTGTTTCGATGTTATTTGATGTGATTTGAGGCTTCGAGTAGGTCCGCATTATGTTGTGGAATAGGTTGGTGTGATTGGACGGGGTCCCGGGGGGCCTCGAGTGGATTCCAAGTGGTTAACGGATCGAATTTGGAGTTGAGGAAGTGGTGAAGCATCTGGTGTCTGGTGCGACCGCACCTGCGCAATAAGGGCCGCGCTGCGGAGCCGCAGGTACGATTTTGGCATCGCGGATGCGAAATTTGGCTGGCTTGGCTGGGGGCGCAGATGTGAGGTTATTTCTACACCTGCGAAGGCGCAGATGCGGAAGAGGAAGCGCAGGTGCAGAGCCAGCTGGGAAGGAGGAAGCCGCAGGTGCGGGTGATTGGGCGCACCTGCGGGCACGCAGGTGCGAGGCTGGAGGCCGCAGGTGCGGAGGTCGGTCTGGGCAGTGTATTTTAAAACCGGTGTCTTGGCTTATTTGCACTTCATTTCTTCGATGAAAGGCGATTTTGGAGCGATTTTGGAGTGGTATTTTCAGCATCTTCCATAAGGTAAGTGATTTCTTCCCATCTTGAGTTAAATACTTGGACTATGCATGGATTAGAGAAGAAAATTTATAGAAATTTGGGGCTTTGGTGGGAAGACCTAGAATTTGTATTTTTGGATTTTGACCGCAAATTTGGGCATGAAATTGAAAAAGAATTATATATTTGAGTTCGTAAAGTTATGGGTAATCTTTATCTTCGAAAAATTTCGAAATCCGGACCGTGGGCCTGAGGGTGATTTTATCGACTTTTCGAGCAGAGTTGGGAATTTATATAAATTGAATTGTTATAAGTATTAGAGTGTATTTTCATTGGTTTGCCCGTTATTTGGATAGTTTGGGGGCGTTGCGCATCAATGTGAGTCGTCGGAAGGGCTTGGAGGCCGGTTATGAATCTTCGGAGCGAGGTAAGTCTCCTTTCTAACCTTGTAAGAGGGAATTGTCCCCATAGGTGAAATAATTAAATATGTGCTACTATTTGTGAGGGCTACATACACACGAGGTGACGGGAGTCCGTGCGTAGCTACTATTATGCTTATGTCCGGGTAGTCTAGGCCCCAAAGCATGATTTATTTGCCATACTTGTAACCTTATTGATGAAATTAAAGTGTTTAAACCTTATCGAACTTGGTAAATGAATTTCTGGAAAAGATTTAAATACTATTTTTGTGACCATTAAAAGAGAAATTGTCATTTTCTTGGGTACTTGTTTTCCCGATGTAGTGGGGTGGGCTGTTTGAATGTGTATGATTATGTGTGACCGCTTCACAATTTATACTCCGTGAGCGGGGTGTTTTCTTCCACTACTCTCATGGGAGCGGGCCGTACGCCACGACAGGTTAGTAGATGCATCTATGATTCGCGTCGTTCGATCCTTCGGCAGTGCATGTTTTACATTTATTTGATTTGGGTCGTTCGACCCTCGGCATTTCCTGCGCATGATATTTGCTAGATACCATCTGTGATTTGAACTGTTTAATTGTCTTAAGATATGAGTGGTTAACTGAGATGACGGAAACTGGGATTTATTATTTTATGGAAGAAGTTGTCTTTTCTTGCTGTTATATGTTATTTGATAGTAACATTCATGTTTGACATCACACTTGATTATATTAATTTGACCTCTAGTAAGTGTCAAAGTCGACCTCTCGTCACTACCTCTTCGAGGTTAGGCGGGATACTTACTGGGTACACGTTGTTTTCGTACTCATGATACACTTGCCGTGCATTTTGTTGCATAGGTACATGTATATATAGTGGCCCCGCTTGGCGTCGTGGCATGGTTGATATGGGGACTTGGGTGAGCTGCACCTCTCGAGACGACCCACAGCCAACAGAGTCTCCTTCAGCGTATTGAGTTGTACTTTCTTTACCGTCCCGTTTGTATTCTGGATGGTTATTGTATTTCATTTGGTTTTTCTTAGAAATTTCTCATGCACTTGTGACACCGGATTCTGGATGTATTTGTTAATTGAGGTGTTAAAACCTTGTGATTTACTCAGTAAATTTTTATCGGTTTTCATATAATGAAATGAAAAATAACGATTTCAAAATAATAAAAAAAGGAACTTAATTGACTAATGAGTGTTGGCTTGCCTGACTGTGGTGTCCGGCGCCATCACGACCTTAATGGATTTTTGGGTCGTGACATATTCTCAAATTTGTTTAAAAATCTGATTTAGGTGAAGTTTGATCTCAAAATGAAATTTTTCAAAACATATTTCACTTTTGTTTTGAAAAAACTTGAAATGTTACTTATACCCATAACTTTTGAAAACTATCTAAAATACCCAACAACTCTAAGGAAATTTCATACAAAACAAGCTAAACAAATTTGAAGAAAATTCATACAAAACAGGCTAAACAAATCTGAGGAAAGTTTATACAAACATTAACATATTTTATAAATTACCTTCAAATTTTATCTTTGCGGTGGATTTTCACAGATTGGCACAATAACTTTGGCGAAGGTTTTCTTCTGTTTATAGAGAAGATCAAAGCCGCGTGAGTTTTGTATGGGTCAAAATCAGATTGAAGAAGTTTGTCCCGCATAGATGGGTGTTATGAGTGATTTGCAAACCATCATGAGCAGTTTGGTCGAGGTCGACCAGTGATCAAACAGAACGAACCGCCGAGTGGCCAATCATGGCCGAGGACGAGCAACATAGATAAAAGTAATAAGTAGGTTTACATTGGGATCCTCAGAGGGAATATTCAATATATTCTTTCTATTTGTACTTTTTAGGGTTCTTTGGGGATATCCCTTATTAAAAGTATAAGAGATAAGGCAAAGAACATGTAATATTTTATGTGATAAAAACTATTTAAAAAAGTAAGCTCCCTAGATAAATACAAAGAATGACTTTCTGAAGAGATTCGACCTTATTGGATTATCTATTGTCAATCCCACCAGATCCGAGAAAGTATCCAATACTCTTATACTTTTGTCATTCATCATTTTCAGAAGAAAGAATCATTCGCCTCATTCAATATTGGGTGAATCTTCTTCCTTATTTAAATTTAGTGCCATTTATTGTTATTTAATACTTGATACCTTTTGCATATTATTACATTTGATGCATTTATTGCTGGTGCATTAAATCCATCTCTACATTATTTACTCCCTTCATATCATTAATCTAAGATCTATAGTTATTAGCTTTAACTGGGATTAACCCCCTTTAATAACTGAATAATTAGTTTAATCAAAGATTATTATTTTTTGGTCAAACAAGTTTAGTGAGAAAAAAGTGGGTAGACATGGATTAATTGGGTCATAAACAGAAAACTCACTTTCTTATAAAATACAAAAGTTTAGGGCAATTTTAAAATTTTTTTAAATATCAAATAGTAATATTTTAGGCCAAAAATAGCTCTTGAGCTAGTGTTGGAATTTAGATTTTAGGATTTAGAGATTTGCCAAAATATGGATAAAATATATAAAGAAATAGGTATTTGTCCAAAAAAAAAAGATTGGCACAATTTATGGCCAAACTGAGGCTTAAACTCTATAGTGTACTACTCCTTCACACTACTCTTCTATTTCATAATGTTGGGCCTTGTTTACTTGTGTATTTTTGCTTTCCATCTATTTGCTGGTTCTTGTGATGTTGTTATTATTTTTATAGTTTTTGTTAATGGTACTGATATATTATCTCTTTCGTCTTCTTGAGCCGATGGTCTATTGAAAACAGCCTCTCTACCCCTCTACCTTCCTCATACCCCATTTGTAGAATTTTACTGTGCCATTGTTGTTATTCTATAGTGTACTACTCCAATATTACTTGGATATAAAAGAAAGAAACCCGTCATGTTCCCAAATTAATGTCATTTATGTGATACGTTTTTTTAATATATTCATATATTTATTATATTCAAAATAATTTAACTTTACATTTTATATTTTATCCGTGATGATATGCTTGTAGAGACATAAAAATGCATGTCATATTATAATAATTCTCATTTATTTCTTAAACTCGAAATGGATGGTAAATACTAAATAACAAACTAATTAACAAAAGATAGACTAATTAACATAAAGAATCCCATACCATATCTAAGGTGTGTTTGGTATGAAGGAAAATGTTTTCATGGAAAATGAGTGGTTTTATCACTTATTTTTTCTTGTTTGGGTGTTGAGTGGAAAACTTTTTTCGAAAAATATTTTCTAGTGTTTGGTTAGAGAGTAGAGAATATTTTTTTATGTTACTCTTCTCACCCCCTTCCCCCAAGTCCCGTTGTTTCCTTGCTCTCCCCCACTACACAACCTCTATTTTCTTCAACAATTTAATTATTCTTCTAAAAATTTACACAAACCCAAAGGAACTAATGTGTTACTTTAGTTTTTTACGCAAAATGACGTTGAAATTCATGATCCATAATTATAAAGAAAATACTCTTTTTTGATTGAAAAAGAAAGTACTCTTTTTACAATATGAAAATAAAATAATTATTTTATTGAAATAAATGAAAATATTTTTCCTAAATCATGAAAAGAAAATACTTATTTTGTTGAAATGAAAGAAAATACCTTTTCTACGTTATGAAAAAAAAAGTACCCTTTTTGTTAAAATGAAAAAAATTATTTTTTTATATCATGAAAAAAATACTCATTTGTTGAAATGAGTAAATAAAGTACAATTAATAATATTTATATTTAGGATGGGGTGGGGCGTGTGGGGGTGGGTGGGTTGGTGAGGTGTGGGGGTGGGTTGGTGGGGATGAGGAATATGGTGGGGAAGGTTGAAAAAGAATTTTGGAAAATATTCTCCTTCTCTTGATAAGGAAAGCATTTTCGTCCAATTGGAGGAAAATGAGTTCATGAGAAAAATATTTTTCAAAACATTTAGGCCAACCAAACATAAAAAAAGTGAAAAATATTTTTCAAAAAATAGTTTCTTTCGTACCAAACACACCCAAAATGTCCAAAGTAACAATTGATATGTAAATCAATCGTCTCCGACGAACAACTAGAAAGAACCAATACATCAATCTATATTTGTAATTTTTTTTAAAATGAAATAATATATAAATATATTGGCTTTAAAAAGGACATACGATGACATTTGTTAGTTCATCTATTCTAAATTTCTAATTACATGCTCTATAACATAAGTTAGTACATAATTTTATGCATAGATTACTATTGGGCCTAGTTATTTGCATTACGAGTATTTTTCCTTTCTGATGACCCAGAATATGTCAATTTATTTTGCTAGCGTTTCGACATAGATTTGATTGAAACTTAAAAAAAGAGTTTTTGGAGTTGTGTTAATAAATAATTTTTGAAATTTGATGTTGTGTTTGGATATATATTTTATTTGAAGAAAAGTTGAAGTTAGTGAGTGGAAGAAAAATTTTCACCCAAAAATTGTCTTTGGGATTTTTGGAACTTGAAAGTTTTTGAATTATTTTTCGCAAAACATGATCATATTTCATAAACAAACAATATTTTTATTTTATTTTGAAAAAATAAAGCCCAAATCTATGTAAAAATTGCGCGGGGCACCCTATTTGATTGCCCCCATTTAACCTATACCCGCTTTTTTAAAAACTTTTAACTTGTACCCACTTTTTAAATAACTTCAGCTTCCCTTTCCCTCGCTGAGCTGAAGTTCATCAGTTAAGCTGAAGTTCGCCAGTTATAAAGACAAAACTTCAGCATACGGGGTTAAAGTTCCGCAGTTACAAAGACAAAACTTCAGCTCTAGAGCTGAAGTTTTGTCTTTGTAAACTGAGTAACTTCAGCCCTGTATGCTGAAGTTGTTGTCTTTATAACTTGGGAACTTCAGCCCCATATGCTGAAGTTTCCCATTTACAAAAGACAAAATTTCAGCTCTAGAGCTGAAGTTCCCCCAGTTACTCCCCAGTGTAACTGGGGGAACTTCAGCCCGTATGCTGAAGTTTTTGTCTTTATAACTGGGGAAATTCAGCCCTGTATGCTGAAGTTGTTGTCTTTATAACTTGGGAACTTCAGCCCCATATGCTGAAGTTTCCCATTTACAAAAGACAAAATTTCAGCTCTAGAGCTGAAGTTCCCCCAGTTACTCCCCAGTGTAACTGGGGGAACTTCAGCCCGTATGCTGAAGTTTTTGTCTTTATAACTGGGGAAATTCAGCCCCGTATGCTGAAGTTCCCCAGTTACAAAGACAAAACTTCAGCTCTAGAGCTGAAGTTCCCCAGTGTAACTGGGGGAACTTCAGCCCCGTATGCTGAAGTTTTTGTCTTTATAACTGGGGAACTTCAGCCCCGTATGCTGAAGTTCTCCATTTACAAAGACAAAAACTTCAACTCTAGAGCTGAAGTTCGCAAGCTACTTCAGGCCCGTCTACTAGAATGCTGAAGTTTTGTGTGATTGCCTTTGCTACTTTAGCTCCGCATGCTGAAGTTATGCGCAAAAGCGGGTACAAATGTAATTTTTTTTACAAAGCGGGTATAAGTTAAAACGTGGCACAAAAAGTGGGTACGGATGCAAAAGCCCTCAAATCTATGCCAAACGGGAGCTTATGCAAATGTATTTTGTATTTGGGACTTGGCCCATTTTCTCTTATTTTCATCAACTTGATTCAATTGATCAGAGTAGTGCGGATTAAGTTTTATAGCCTGTTTGGCCAAGCTTCTAAAATCAGCTTATTTTGAAAGCTGCTTTTTTCAAAAGTGCTTTTCAGAAAAAAGTATTTTTGGTGAGAAACAACTTGTGTTTGACTATTCAATTTGAAAAGTACTTTTGAGTACCAATTAGTGTTTGGCCAAGCTTTTAAAACGTACTTCTAAGTGTATTTTTCAAAAAAGTGATTTTGGAGAGAAGTTACTTTTTTCTGCTTCTCAAAAACTGTTTCTGCTTCTACTTAAAAGCATTTTTTCCCTTTCAAAAGCTTGGCCAAATACTTTAATTTTAGGGAAAAAAAATTACTTTTGACACACATACACAAAAAACACTTCTGCCTCAAAATAAGCTTGACCAAACAGGCTATTAGTTATGCTAATACGTTTACTTTATATGCAATGTTCACTAGGCGACGTTTAGTTATTTATACTTTAGCAAAAAATGTAAAGAGTTTGTAGTGTTAGTGCACCCCAACGCATTTTAGTGAGAACCAATTAACTATGACTATTAAATCAATAGAGAAGTTGGGTTCGATACTTTTAGAAGAACTCATCATGGAGAATCGATATTGTAGCTGGTATTCTTGTAATCGATTTAATAGGTACTGTAACGACCCGACTGGTCGTTCTGGGAGTTTTAGCACCGTTTCCCCCATTTCTGCTTCATTTTGTGTGGTTCGGCTCTTTTTATGTTGTGTTAGATTGATTGGTTCGGGTTCGGAGTGGTTGTGGACAGAAATGAGTCACTTAGTGTCTTAAGATGGTTAATTAGTTGGAAAAGTCAACGCAAAGTTGACTTATAAGTAAATGATCTCAGAATTGGGTTTTTATGGTTTAGATAACTTTTTAGGTGATTTTGGGACTTAACAGCGTGTTCAGAATGTTATTCGGAGGTCCGTGGTAGAATTAGGCTTGAATTGGCGAAATTGAATTTTTGGCGATTTCCGGTCGGCAGTGAAAAATTAGCTATCGGGGTCGGAATGGAATTCCGGAAGTTGGAATAGGTTCGTAGTGTCGTTTGTGATGTGTGTGCAAAATTTTAGGTCATTCGGACGTGATTTGGTTGGTTTCGGCATCGTTGGCGAATTTTGGAAATTTAGAAATCCTTAGGCTTGAATTCCGAGTTAATTTGGTGTTTTGATGTTGTTTTGAGTGTTTCGAGGGTTCGACTAAGTTCGGGTAATGTTATATGAGGTGTTGGTATATTTGGTTGAAGCCCCGAGGGGCTCATGATGATTTCGGATGGCCATCAGGGAGTTAAAACTTGGGAAATCTGTTGGTGTTGCTGCTGCTTCTGGTTTTCCACACCTGCAGAAGGGTGATCGCAAGTGCGGTTTTGGTATCGCAGGTGCGAAATTTGGCAGGCATGGGGTCTATTGCAGAAGCGGAAGGAGAGTCGCACCTGCGAGCCCGCAGGTACGGAGGATCGATCACAGGTGCGAACTTGGGAGCCTTAACTGAAGTCCGCAGATACAGATATTTGGTCGCAAATGTGGGACCGCAGATGCGGAACCCCTGGGGCAGAACATACAAATTCTTGCCTTCGCGAATTTTAGCCATTCTTCATCATTTTTCATACGGGTTTAAAGATTTTGTGAGCAATTTGAAGAGGGATTCAAGGGGTTCTTCATGGAAGTAAGTTACTTGAACCTAAAACTTGATTCTATGGTGGTATTTAACTGATTGAGCATGAAATTAGTGGGATTTAAGGGTTAAAATTTGGGGAATTAGGGCTTGGAACTTGAGACTAAGAATTAGGTGATTGAGGGGTCAAACGAGGTTAGTTTTTGATGAATTTGGTATGCATGGACTCATGAGAGGATAAAAATTCCGGTGATGTGATTTTTATCGGATTTCGAGACATGGGCCCCAGGGTCGGGTTTGGCAAATTTCGGGATTTTTGATGTAATTTGATTATTTTCGCATGAGTTTTGTTCCTTTTGCGTATATTGATGTTATGAATATGATTTTGAATAGATTCGGGGCAATTTGAGGATGAGTCGAGCGGCAAGAGCATCGTGGAGTAGATTCTCGTTCGGATCGAGGTATGTAATAATTGTAAATCTTGTCCTGAGGGTATGAAACTCCGGATTTCACATCGTTTCACTATTTTGAAGTGGCGCACATGCTAGATGACGAGTGTGTGGCGTGCACCGTTGGGGATTTGTGACTTGGTCTGTCCCACAACTATTAAGTTGCGTATTTGACTGGAAACTATATGATATTTTGTGTTTTAGAAAATACTACTATGTTTTGGGCTGAATGATATATTTGGGCCTCGTGCCAAGCTATTTGGACCCTTAGGGGCTTTTTACTGATATTTCCTCAGTGTTTTGATTTAAGATTTGTGCTCAGTCATGCTATGTTTTACTGATTTCGAAACTCACTCTTAATTACTCCATTTGATGCATAAAAATGATATTTTGGGCTGAGCACCCTGTTTTATTGATACCCCGAGTGGCTTGAGAGGTTTCTGACTGAGTGAGGACGAGCGCCTGTGTTATGAGGATATCATGGGATCGGGCTGTGTGCCGCAGCATGTTTTACTGATTTATGATATATGAGAGGCCGAGGGCCTGATTGTTTATGCCACGAGATGGCTTGTTATAGCACTTGGGCCGAAGGAGCCCCTCCGGAGTCTGTACACCCCAGTGAGCGCAAGTACGTCTGAGTGCGAGTGCCGAGTGCCGAGTGATGGGGAGGCATGAGTGGATGTGAGTTTGCCCAATGGGCTGATTATGAGTGATTGTGAGGTAGCCCGAGGGGCTGATTCTGAGTGATGTTACGCCTGAGGGGCGGTTTATGATACATGTTTTGCCCAAGAGGCTATTTATGATTTTCATCACTTTTACTCTAAATTTCTTGAAATTCTGTTGAAACTGTTGGAAGAATATTCTCAAATGACTTATACTGAAATCGACTTTTAAGCGTGATGATTTGACATATATGTACTGTTGGTGTTTAACCAAAGAATTAGACCCTTTGACTGAAGCTTATTTTTAATATGAATACGGGTTACTGATAATCAATATAAATGGAAAAAATGAATAATAGACAATATTGCAGAAAAATAGAAGATCGAAGTTGATTGTATTTGAGAACCAGATGCCTTTACAAGCTGTATTCCCCTCCCTTATATAGGAGATTCTTATAACGTACGACTCTTGCTATGGTTCCTCATTAATGACTGATTATGACATTAATGAGGCGTTACAAAGGATAACAGTAATTGGGTTCGTTTACATAACGTTCAAGTAATCAATTGTGGGTCCTTGAATCTGCCCGTAGCTTTGTCTAGATTCATTCTGACCATGCCTCTCTCCCGTTTTGATCAAGTTGAGTTTCCCGTGGCTGATAAGTTCGTGGGTTTACTGAACCGTGCCTCTTTGTACCGTACCTCTTCAAAGAATCACATCCAGCTGTCGCGTTTTCCTGTGTCCACGTGACTGGCTGAGTTGTCAAAAGTTGGCTTACGTGTGAAACTCTTTTTTACCAATACAGATAGTCCCCCCACTTACCATATATTTAACGATTAATATTTGGTAAGTGGATATTCATTTATGGCGGGAATATTTTGCCTCCGCTTTTTCTTGAATCATTGTATCCTTCTCTGCACCATTGGCGTCGTTTGTCACTTCCATTTAATGCTCATACCACGTGTACTTTTCAGATTGGTTCTGCATTTACTCGGCACCTTTTAGGGCTTTTTGCGGCTGTGCCAGTTCCGAAGTGACATCTTCAATTATGACTTTCATCATTATTTCCTTTTTCTTCATGTTTGACGGTTGTCTTCAAGTATAAATACATGTTTTCTTTTCTTTGCTTCCACGAAACACTTTTCTAACTTTGTCTTTTGTAAAGAACTTTCTTCTTTGCCTTTGTAAACATGTCTTCTTCAACCAACCTCAAAGAGTAATTGATATTGTAAGTTTAGCACCATTTANCCTCTTCTTCTCAGATAGTTCCTCCTTCTTCCACTAGATCTCCAGTTTCTCCGAGATTTAGGGTTTCTCGGTCTTTGTCTAGAGGTAGAGGAAAACGCCTTCGTGAACCTGGAGTCGATGAAATTGTCCCTGCTGAGTTTGTTTTTGCTAGGGATATCCAAGTTCTTGTAGATCAATCTTCTTCTCTTGATAGTGTCGAAAGATATCCAACCCTTATAATTGAGGGTCAGATTTCCCTTGTTCGTGGGGAGTGCTTTTGGAAGTCTGACTTTCCTGTCTATATTCTGAATAGTAATCAAAGAATAACGTCTTACAAGACGGGATATTCTTTTGTTTATACGTATCCTTTCACTTTAGGGTTTAGACCTCCCATTGACCCAGTTATAATTAAGTTTTGCCATTTTTTTAGTATCTGCTTAGGACAAGTTGGCCCGCTTGTGTGGCGAGTTGTTGCATGTCTTAGGAGTTTGGCTTCTTTAGCCTCGGTTCCTTTTACCTTCAACTATCTTATTCACCTCTACTCTCCTACCTTATTTCGTGAAGGGGTTTTTACTCTGACTGCTAGAAGCAAAAGAATGCTGGTAACCCCTGGAGACGATAAGGATAGGGGCTGGTACCTTCGGTATGTTGCTGTACCCACTGTTGGTTTAGTGGGTGAAGAAAATCTTTCCTTCCCTGAGAAATGGAATCGCGCACGTGAGTATGCTTTAGCTCACATTTACTTTTTCTTGTTTTAACTTGAGATGTTTTATTAACACCGTATCTGTTTTTTCTTCTCTCAGCAATCATGAATACTGTTGAGAATGTCTCCGATATTCGTGATTGGGTAGAAAATTTTTTATCTGTTGCTCCTTCATAAGAGATATCTTGGAAGTACCTCGCTGGGAGGTCCGGTTGGCAAGTAAAGACCCACGGTAAGTGAAGCTTTTGTTCTTTCTTCTTTCCTTACTCGAGTCTCTTTTTTTTGGTCGTTTAACTTTTTTCCCCTTTTTGATAGGGTTCTCTGCTCGTGGGGTGTCTGCTTTATCTATCCTGAAGATGTCCTTGGCTCAAGCCCAGGAAATTATTGTTGGTTCATCTTCCTCGAAGAGGAAGATCAGCGAGTCTCGTTCCGTAGAAGAAGAAGAGGGTGCTTTAGTGCACAGGCCACGGAGAAGGCGGATGGTTTTAGATGATAAGCTTACAAACTTAACCTTGCCTTCCGCGTATGTGATTGATCCCCCTGTCCTTGATGATGTTTCACATTCCCTATTCATGAGGGTGTTGATCTTGCTCCTGAAGACGTCCCTCTAGCTGCTGTCTTTCCTGCTTCTTTGAGAGAAGTTGTTTCGTCTGTTCCTTTGGCTATTTCAACTTCTGCTGTGCCTTCTGCTTTGCCCGTGGCTTCTCCAGCTTTTCAACTCTCTGTGCCTGCTGCTTTGCCCGTGACTTCTCCAGCTCCTCAACCTTCCGTGCCTGTTGCTGTTCCATCTCTTCCTACTTCCATGCCTTCCGTTAGGTAAGTAGGGTCTTCCAGCAGAGAGATGCGGCAGGTGGTAATAGAGGTTCCAGCTGAGGGAAACCTTTTCAAGAAGACCGGTAAGCCCGAAGTGTGGCTCAAGCCTTTGATAGGTCCCTCTGAGAAAGCAAAGCTAGCCAGCCACGGTGCTCTTACATGGGCCAATGAGGTCGTGCATACTTCTTTGAAGGTATGATTCAAGTTATCTTCTTTCACTCTCGTATATGAAATTTACCATATCTGACTAGTTTATTTCTTGTAGATTAACCTTATAGGCATGGAGCTTATGAAGAGGATTTCAAACACGGACCAAGAGACAAGAGAGTTGCAGGCCGATGTTGATAATTGGAGAGCACAGTATGATAGCTTAAGGATTGACATAGATGCTTTAGAAGAGGAAATGAGTACCTTGAAGAGGCATATGAGACTCATGTCAGCAGAACTAGCAGTGGAGAGGGCTTCTTGCAGTCAAGCTGATAAAGATAAGAGTGTTCTGGAGTCTTCATTCGTGGAGCAGCTGTCCCGTGCCTCAGAGGAGATTAGAGACTTGAAGAACTTGTTGGGGCAGAAGGAGGAATACTCAGGCGAGCTCGTGCAATCACTCACTCGTACTCAAGAATATCTTTGTAGGGATTTAGACAAAGCTCAAACTTTAGAGGAGTCGATTGTTCCATTAAGGGCTGCCTATGAAGCTGCAGAGGTGGAGAAGGACGGGTTGAGAGCTGAGCTTCAAGTGTGGACAAAGGATTATGAAGATTTGGAAGAGGTGTCTGCTGTCGATATGAGCTGGGCGTATATGAATTCTCGCCTGGACACATTGATGGAATGAGTCAAAAGGGTTTTGACCTTAGTGCTGAAATAGCCAAAACTAAGGAAGCCATGGAGAAGGCTCAACAGGGTCATAACCTCTCTTCACCTGATGGTGAGATTCCAGCCGCTCATGCATCTTCATCCCCAGTTGCTCCCGCTCCTTCTGCCACGGAAGTCAACCCCTCTCTTGAAAAGTTTAGGTTGTTTATCCCTTTTTTTCTTTTTCTTTGTATCAATTGGTGGTTACCCCCAGTCCCATCGGGGGTAAATTTGGATTTCCTTTAAGTCCCCAAATGACAACTTAGGGGAACCACAATGTATATATAAAAAATTTATACGGCTAAGTGTAAGTTAATACTTAGTTTTAGCCGTTTTAATATATAAATGTTAGTTCGAATTTTGTTGAGTTTCTGTTTTACTCTTTAAGTCTTTTGCATGCTTCATTTTTTGAGGTTTTAATTTTACCTTCGAGTTTTGCATGTGGAATGCTTTAGACTACTCGTACCTTTTTTATAATAGGCACGATGCCATATTAAATGTGCGCCTTTTTGTAATAAGCATAACTTATGGAAGAGGACCCTTTATAATTGACATGAAGAAGACGTCTCAACTTCATGATAATGCAATAGAGTGATAGGAATTTTACACATGTTTAAGAATGTTTCCAAGGAAAGTTTTTTGTTTGAACTTCCATGACATTTTACATGTGTTTGATTATCGTCTAAAACTCACGTTTGCAAATGTTTTTATTTAACATATTTGATATACTCTTGTATTTCGTAACTGGTTTTCCTAGGTAACAGTTTTTCGATATTAATACAAGGAAACAACTATTTTTTAGTAGTAACCGTTTTTATAAAGATTGGGGTTTTTACCCGCAACTGTTTTGGAAACAGTTTTCTAATAAGTACGAGGGAAATATTTTCTTATTCGTAACTATTTTTATTTGATAACAGTTTATTGAACAAATACAAAGATTTAGATCTTTCATCCATAGCTGTTTTATTTGAGAACATTTTTTTGAATGAGTACATTGATGATGATCTTTTACCCCTAACTGTTTTTGTTACAACAACTTTGAATAAAGATGTACATTTCTTTCTCGTGACTAATATTTTGTCTTTCAACCTGATTATGTTCGAAGGTTTTTGCTATTTGCATTAGGCTTTGTATTTGGATGGCTCTTTTGATTTTCTTTCGATTCTGCTCGTGTCACTTGTCTCGTTGGGTAGATGGGTTTTCAGGCTCGAGCTTTTGACTTTTTGATAGTATTCTTTGCGTCGTCTTAGCCTTCCATACTGTATAGTCCCCAAGATTTTAAGCTTTGAAGAATGAAATCTCAAGCACTTGATTAATCCTTCCTTGTGGTCCTTTTCTTGAAAAGGAAAAACATTCCGGACTCGAAGGTATACAGTTTTTTTAGATGATGACTGCTTAACCCTCTTAAAACGTCCATCATAAAGTGTAACTCTAGACCGGGAATTGTGTTATTTCCTCGCGTCTTTGCATGTCTAATATCATCATCCGGTGATGGGTTAGCTTTGTGCCTATCATCTAAAAAAGTTAGTAAAATTTTTAAATGTTCAAAATAAAATCGAACGTGTGATACCTGACGGTGGGTATTTTTTTCTTCTAGAAGTAATACTTCTTAGATGGATGGCGTTCCAACTTGTTGGTAGAACTCTGCCATCCATAGCTTCCAACTCATAGGCGCCTATGCCTCGGATTTTATAAGGTCCTTCCCAGTTTGGATTTAACTTTCCTGCACCTGCTTCTTTTGTTGATTGAAAGAATTTTTTGAGGACGAAGTCGCCAACTTTAAAGTACCTGAGATGAGCTTTATGGTTGTAATAACGCTCTATGATTTGTTTTTGAGCTGCCATCCGTATCAATGCTGCTTCTCTCCGTGGTTCGAGCAGGTCCAGGTTGGTCCTGAATTCGTCGTGATTTTCACCTTCCATGGCTGTTGTGAACCTTATGCTTGGTTCAACAATTTCCACGGGTATTAAGGCTTCTGAGCCATAAACAAGTGCGAACAAAGTTTCTCCCGTGGCTATCTTCGAAGTTGTTCTTTATGCCCATAATACCGCTGGTAACTCTTCAGGCCAATTTCCTTTGGCTTTATCCAGCCGCTTC